>RPOG01000036.1:611704-616704 GCA_008086565.1 Thalassoma bifasciatum | reverse complement strand
GTGTGTGTGTGTGTGTGTGTGTGTGTGTGTGTGTGTGTGTGTGTGTGTGTGTGCCAATCTGCTTGTGTGACCCAGCTCACTGATTGTCCTGCAGCCATTGATATGGAGATGGAGAAGAAAGAAAGGAACTCTGTGTGCTGCTGCAGTAACGCTGAATCATAAGCTTTCTCTCAAAACTCCTGAAAACTTGAGGGTGATCTGTGCCTGGAAGGAAGGAAGGAGGGTGAAAACATGGAACTTTCAACTCAACCATATCTCACAGTTTCCTGCCAACCCTGTCGTCAAATTTCAAGGACTGTAGTTGTATTTCTGTCAGTTTTATAACTGTTGTGTTTGTGAAAAGTGTCAATGCAAGAATTGTTGTTGCTAAAAATGTTGGGTAAAATACACTTCGGACATAAGAAGTGCAGACTGAAAAATAGAGGAAGAAGAGGTTTATTCGTGGAGCACATTTCATTTTAGGTAAGCTACATGTGTTTTGCATTGACAATTTAGGGACAAAACAAGACATAACCCTGTGGTGCATAGTGGTCACTACAGTGGACACCTACTTAAAAGTTATTTACTCCTAAATTCAATGGTTCATGTGGTGGAAATTCAAATTAGCCTGTGTCAGGATGTTTTTATTCTTCTTAAGGCCTGAAAAAAATGTTTTCACTTTTTTTTCTGAACGCATTTTTTAAAAAGTTCCAGACAAACATTTGAGGGTGTAAAACTTATAAACTATAAATTATTAAAAATTGTTAAAAATGGTTGAAAGAGAGTTAAAATGTTTCACAAAGCATTAAAAAAGATTATTGATGAAATTACAAAAAAAAAAAAGTCAAACAAAAGAATGAGTCACATTTACATCAAGTTCACACTGTTTAATGTTGAATGTTCAGTAACAAATATTTGGAAAAAAAATGGAAACCTTTTTTTCATGCTTTAAAACAAATAAAGCCACTGAAGGGAAAAATCCTGATACTGACTTTCATAATTTATGCGTCAGAGGGTTAATATAAAAAATTACACAGACCCACAAATACTCAAAAAAATTAAAAAGTCATCAAGAGAATAGATGCATTTTAAGTTTGTTTTTGAAAGTAGAGACAGTTGTGTTGGACCTAGGGACGAAAGGCCCACTGTCCGCACTTTAATTTGGTTTTCTGCACGACTAACAGACCTTCACCTGATAACCTGAGAGCCCTAGTTGGGTTTTAGTGTGTGATATGTAATTAAAAACACATAGTAACGATTGATCCATTTTTCGGATCAACAAGTTTGAGTTGTTCAACCACTGAAAATCTTCCCTGCCTTATACATACTAGACCTCGCAGTTAGTACCTCTTTAAAGCACAATGAGACAGCATGTCCTCCAGTAGCAAATATCAGTTTCCTCATTCCCCTCAGATCGTCAGAGAGAGAAACGCAGACTGGAAAACGTTTCTAATTTTAGATGTATGACATATGCTGCTGCTTAAAGTTCCAGTATGACGAACAGAAATGTTTGGATTAGACAATCTGTGAATGCAAATAGTTTCCTTTCCATGTTGATGTTACATTCAAATATTGAAGGTGTAATGCTAAAATCTGATTCAGCTGTGCGGAATAGTTTGGAACAAAAGTGCCGAGAATCAACAGTAATGTTTAAAATAACGATAGGCAACAATATCAAAGGGTATTTCATAGATTAATACAAGGTATGAACAGGGTGTTGACAGGTAAACAGTCAGGTTGCGTAATTTTGTTATGGGTTGGAAATAAGAGGAAAGAGCAGTAATGTAAACATGATAACATCCTTTATTTTTCTGTCACACGAACTTATCTTATCTCTGATCTGTTTAACTTTGTCCTCCTGACCTGTAAGATGTTTACTCCCATCCGTCTCTCTAAGAGAAAGTGAAAACAGAGAGAGAAAGAGAGAGATTTCGAAACGACTTAAAAGTAATGACTAACCTACTCGTCGTTCAATAGTCGTACTACGGTCTCGGGTGTGGTTGGGTGTTTAAATGACATAAAAATTTCCCTAAATATCTATTTTAGTACCAATAAAAAATGTATGTCAGACGAGTTCGAACAGAAATCAATAGATAATTTCACATGAACATTATTTTCCTGGATGACCTTTATGACTTGGTGCTTTAAAATCCATCAAAATGTCAGCTCTTCCATTTAACAAGTGCTATTTAAATTACTGTAATTCTTCAACCATTTGGTAAAGACAAAAAAATTCAAATTGTTCCTAAAGGAAGAGGAGATGAACTTTTGGGGCATGATCTCTGACTCTTTTAAAGACAGAATATCAACAAACAAAAAAAGTCCAGGTGGCCTGCATGATACGTAGATGATAAAGGGTTAAGTAACACTTTATCGAGAGTTCAATTTAAAGGGTTGGTATTTAATCACAGATCTTACACGTTCATATTGATATTGATCTGCAGGATGTCTCCACACTAGTGTGACTTATTTGTGTAACCTTCATATGGCTTTCACAACTTTTGCCTGGATCCAGAGACATATTTACCGGAGCAGTAATGAGAGAAACAGAACTGGCTTTATAAATAAACACTGCTCTCTAATGGACCTGAAGCTACCGTGTCTCAACGCCTCCCACATTATTTTCTTTGACTGCTCTGAACTCAAACTGAGGACGCCTTTGAAACACATTCGTAACCTATTTATAGGTCTCCACATCATTGGATGCAACCTGAAGTGAAATACCGACTGTGGTTTTAACTGAGTCCGAGCATCTGTTGACAGGGGATTCGGTTTGATGTCGCCTGTTTGCAACTTTTTATTTCAGACTGTGGAAGCTACTGTGGGAGTGTTTGTGTTCAGGTTGTCTGTAACTCTATGCCACAATAAATAAGTCATGCAAACAGAAATTCTACTCACACTCCTGCATAGATGGACGCCTTTACATACACTCAATAATACATATATGAGCTGTTCTACAGATGTACACCAAATTAAGGGGTTGTGAATTTATATCTTATTTGAGACAAACTTTTACCATATTCATGTCACCTCAGGTCCGAGGGACACATATTTAGTGAAGGAACAGTCAACTTTCACATTATATAATCTAACTTTCTCTAACTGTCTTTCTTCTCCCAAAATGTGTCACTACAAAAAAACAAAATCACATTAAAATGAAGACAATTAAATAAACCTGTTCAAAAACATTTTCTGTTCCCCACTGAACAGAGTATTTTCAAAATTTATATTTATAAATAGCCTTCAATGCATTTTAGTATTAAAGAGCTGTTGTTTCATTAGTGACTGCACTGTTTCAGTTGTGACTATACTGTTTCTATAGTTATAGAAGTGTTTTGTTAGAGGATGGAATAGTCCAGAGTAATCTCTTTACTCTTTTTGCAATGTTTTAACTTTTAACATGATTTTTGACTAATGAAACATCAATCCATCATTGAAAAAATAACTTCATTCTCCACATAAAACTTTGATTAGAATGTGGACTCAATATGGAGTAAAGTCAAACTATCTCCTCTTTTATAGTCCGTAGAGGAGTCTCATAGGCACCATGGCCTTCTTACCTCTTTAATGGTCGACATAATCTACAAATCTGTCTAGAGGAACCATGGCCTGTTTGCCTGTTATCTGGGAGCAATGGTCTGTAAAGTAGTGTCACAGGTACCAAGGTCTACACACCTCTATCATAGGGCATATATCTCTTGTATGGAGGCCATGGTCTGGTTAGCAGTCTCTTTTCTCTTTTCCCTTCTCTCAACTTTTATTGTCAGCAGCTTTTGGAGATTTATAGCCTCACTTTGTGCATGTGTGTGTGTGTTTGTGTGTGTGTGTGTGTGTGTGTGTGTGTGTGTGTGTGTGTGTGTGTGTGTGTGCGCGTGTGTGTGTGTGTGTGTGTGTTCGTGCGTGTGTTTGGAAGATGATTGCTTGATCCAATCAGCCAATCATCTGTCTGAGTGTGAATNGTAATTTTGTTATGGGTTGGAAATAAGAGGAAAGAGCAGTAATGTAAACATGATAACATCCTTTATTTTTCTGTCACACGAACTTATCTTATCTCTGATCTGTTTAACTTTGTCCTCCTGACCTGTAAGATGTTTACTCCCATCCGTCTCTCTTTCTCTTTCACTTTTGTCTCTCTCTTTCTCTCTCTAAAGCTTTGCTGAATTTTCATTACTGATTGGATGAGCAGCAAGTTATCAGCATGATGCCAGAGCCCACACCAACCCACAAATTTACTGTATTTTTAAAGGGATTTATAGATAAAATCATGGTTATTTTTTACATACAGTCTGCTCAAGCTTGTCTTTAGTTATCGTAATTTCACATGAACATTATTTTTCTGGATGACCTTTATGACTTGGTGCTTTAAAATCCATCAAAACGTCAGCTCTTCCATTTAACAAGTGCTATTTAAATTACTGTAATTCTTCAACCATTTGGTAAAGACAAAAAAATTCAAATTGTTCCTAAAGGAAGAGGAGATGAACTTTTGGGGCATGATCTCTGACTCTTTTAAAGACAGAATATCAACAAAAAAAAAAAAAGTCCAGGTGGCCTGCATGATACGTAGATGATAAAGGGTTAAGTAACACTTTATCGAGAGTTCAATTTAAAGGGTTGGTATTTAATCACAGATCTTACACGTTCATATTGATATTGATCTGCAGGATGTCTCCACACTAGTGTGACTTATTTGTGTAACCTTCATATGGCTTTCACAACTTTTGCCTGGATCCAGAGACATATTTACCGGAGCAGTAATGAGAGAAACAGAACTGGCTTTATAAATAAACACTGCTCTCTAATAGACCTGAAGCTACCGTGTCTCAACGCCTCCCACATTATTTTCTTTGACTGCTCTGAACTCAAACTGAGGACGCCTTTGAAACACATTCGTAACCTATTTATAGGTCTCCACATCATTGGATGCAACCTGAAGTGAAATACCGACTGTGGTTTTAACTGAGTCCGAGCATCTGTTGACAGGGGATTTGGTTTGATGTCGCCTGTTTGCAACTTTTTAT
>RPOG01000036.1:566704-609204 GCA_008086565.1 Thalassoma bifasciatum | reverse complement strand
GATTTAAAAAAAAAAAAGATTTTTTTTCTGTCTTTACTACTCTCATTGACAAACGTTAGCTTCTTGTTGCATGCCCATTTTACCATTCAGCTCCATGCATGTGATTAAAAATGGGTAATAGAGTGTTTTTAAGCACATTAATGAATGTACAACAGGGATGAATGACAATAAAACCAGCCAATCACTCCACCCTATGACCGGAGATCTGCATGAGTTCCTGTGAACAGAGGAGCAAGGCCACTACTGGATGAGTGATATGAATATAAATGAGAGTGAATTTGAATAAAGGGGGACATTTGAATATGTTATACTGTCACCCAGCACACTTTTCAGGACTATCTGCATATTCAAGCCCTGGTGATGGATTATGGGGATGTAAAAGGAAAGATCTCCTGGAAATAGAGAAATATTACCTGTCCATGAAGCAGAAAAAGCTGCATTAGTGTGGGATATGCATGCAAAGTAGAGTCTGCAGGAATCATCACGGTGTAAAAGAGAATCGTCTAAGGCAAAACAATTGATGGATTAGGGTGGTCTTCAGTTTTCTGTGGGCTAATGTTGCATGGAGGCTTTGGAGAGGGTGACTGATCCAGGACCACATGGACATTTTGTAGTTTTCCATCACTTTAGCATTGAAGGAGAGTAAAAGAGCTCATGAGGTTGTGTGTCCTGTTTGGTGTAACTGTGTTGGTGCTGACATAAAGTGATGGAAGAGACTGGAGGCTGGAGGCAGGGAGAAAATAACAGAGTGGGAAATGCAGGAGGTGAAAAATTAAGAAGTCGTTGTGAGGACACTTTAAGACCTGATGGAGGAGGCGGTTTGAAGGAGTGATGAATGAGGAAGAAAGAGGGCGAAGCTGAAAAGCATCAGTCACATAGACATAAATTGAAACCAAGTATGTAAATGAATTTGCCGAAATGTAATCTGGCAGGATTTATAAATGATGTGGACTGAAGACAGCAGCAGAAGAGTTGCCGTGGGTGCAGTGGCTGGTTTAGGCTTCAACCAACAGGGGACACAATGCACGGCCTGCACCTGCACCGAGCTGCAGCTTAGCAGTGTCCTGAAGACAAGCCTATTACTGGCTGACATGCAAATCTCTTTTCTAACCTTGCTCTGTCTGTAAGTCAGTGTGTTTGCCTGCATGTTGCACTCCCTTAGTCATTTCTCTACAACTTTCACATTTCAGTCAAATGTGTCTGCTCCTTTCACTTGCTCAGCTACAATAGACTTCCCGTTTTTGCACAGCTGCAAGAGTCACACGTGTGTTTGTATGAGTGTGTGTTTTAATGCAGTGAGTCAAACCAGAAAACAAGCAGAAGGAAAATAAAAACCCTCTGAATTTGTAGGTGTTTGCATTTGCTGGCTAAACAAACAAGGTGTGTGTATGTGTGTGTGTGTGTGTGTTCTGTCGTGTGTGTGTGTGTGTATGTGTGTGTGTGTGTGTGTGTGTGTGTGTGTGTGTGTGTGTGTGTGTGTGTGTGTGTGAATGATTAAACCTTGGCCTGTTCTGTGTGCATTGCTCTGCCCGTCAAGGTGACTGACTCTTTGTAGACGGTTACAAAACTCTCTGACTCTTTTGCCCTGGAATTCCTTCTGCTAAAACTGCTCATGCACAAACACACACACACACACGCACATACCCACACATATGCACACACACACACACACACACACACACACACATACACGCACACACTGCTGTTGTATAATTTTAAGTCATTATAAAGCTCGGTGCAACCTGAAAGTACATTGTCATTGCTTCAATGACCCACTTCCTTAACATATTCTTTAAATGTAATTTCAATCAGCAGCAGTAAATAACACATTATTAATGTTATCCTGTTTTCGTCATGCATTTTGTTGGCAGGTACATAAGCTTCGCTGCGTGTTTATTTTGAAGTGTCAAAGCGCCCACAGCTATCTGTTCTCATGTCAGCTTGTCCTGTAATGCTTCTTTCTTTCTTTTTTTCATTGTACAAAAAAATGTATCCTTTTAACTTGGTAATCCCATTAGCTTTAGCTGTTATCCATGTTAAATGCTAATTGGCAATTGTTAGAATGCTTCCTTGAGGTGAAAAGGAGGAATTAAACCAAAGATCAAATTTGATCACTACAAGATTTTGTAGAAGTAATGACTCAAAACAGCTGCACAAAAGCTAGATTTTACACAATTTGGAGAAATAAGGAAATAAGGCCTATTATACCAATTTTATCTTTTCTGGTTATTAGAAACCTATCAAACTTGATTTAGCAGTGGTACCTCTGTGCTGAGGGCTTACTCACTTGTTTGTTTACCGTAATATGTAATCCCCTTGCTTTTGATACCTGATAAAGCAAAATCATTACCTGGCAGTAAATGAACTCTACACTTCTTTTCTTCTCCCTCAAAGTCAAATACAAACAGATAAGGCCGGTAATTTGTGCAAGAAGATGGGGGTTGTTTTTGCTAGAGAGTTCAATGGTCATTGCTCTGCACACACACATATTGCCAGACTCTCCTGTAAGCAGCGACAGCCTTTGTCTGGTCGGTGAAATGTGGCAGTTGGCAGATTCCTCTCTGTATTTGTTTCTCTGCTGTTTAGTCATGTCTCTCCTCTCTTCACTCTGTTTTTATTTTCTTTTTTTAATAAGAAGTTGTGTCAGAACATTACAGCCAAAACTGGGATAGGGAGCATTGTGATAGCTGTGGAGAGAGCCTGAGAGAAACCTGACCTCCTTAACTGATCAGCTGGATTTAGACAGACGACAATAAAGGAAATATAATTTGAATTTATTTTTAGCCTCTTTCATATATATTATATATATATACCTCTTTCATACATATCTGATACAAACTGTAAAAAATTGTTACACTTTGGCTCAAAAGTTATTTTGTTTTGGGCTCAGAATCTGTTGCGTTACTGACCAGCTATTACATATTGAGTTGAATTGCATTTTGGGTTGTTGTTACAAATAGGTTTCTAACAAGGCATTTTATATCCTCTATACTTATTGGGTCGGAGGTGGGCCGCAAACATTTTTGAGACTTAAAAATGGCCCCTGAGTTAGAAAAGGTTGAGATCCACTGGTCTAGATGTCAATGAAAATTGTTCTTAGTACTCAATTATGATTTTAAAAGTAACTAAATAGATTGCATGGCATGATAATCATATAAGTACAAGTAAAAGTACAGACTTGAAAATCTACTCATAAAAGTACAAGTACCCCAAAAACTACTTAATAACAGTAATCTGAGTATTTATAATTAACCCTCTGATGCATGAATTATGAAAGTGAGTGTCAGGATTTTTTCCCTTGAGTGTTTTTACTTGTCTTAAGGCATGAAAAAAGTTTTCCATTTTTTTTGGAAAATGTTTGCAACTGAGCATTAAAACAGTGTGAACTTAATGTACACATGACTTATTTTTTGTTTGACTTCTATTCTTTTCTTCTTTTGTTTTTCTGGGTAATTCATGAATAATCTTTTTTCAATGCTTTGCCAAACATTTTAACTCTCTTTCATCCATTTTAAAGGTGAATAATTCATAGTTTATAAGCTTTTTCACATGTTTGTCTAAGTTTTTAAAAAAATATCAATTGGAAAAAAATGAAACATTTTTTTCAGGCCCTATAGGAATGAAAATATCCTGACACAGGCTAATATGAATTTCCACCACATGAACCATTGAATTTAGGAGTAAATAGCTTTTAAATAGGTGTCCAGTGTAGTGACCACTATGCACCACAGGGTTAATTACTGCCACCCCTGGTTTTTGGTCTTAAATTTAATTCAAAATGGCATTAAAAGGATTCTAAAAAGTCTTAAATTTGACTTGCCAAAACCTGCAGGTACTCTGATAAAGTTAAGTTATCTTGACTGTGTCTGGTTTTCTGATTCAGAGGAAGCGGTGAATGTGTTTCCTGCTCTGTAGAAACATACAAACAGAGCTGAAGTGAATGCAGGGAGAGAGAGAGAGAGAGAGAGAGAGAGAGAGGAGGGGAGAGTAGAGCTTAAGCGAAACAAGGGTTAGCCAGCAGCGAGTTAAGAAAATGGCGATCATGCAGGACGGATGCCTCCCCCCGTAGATGCTCTAAACGCGTTGAAATTCTTTTAGCCTTACAGCCGGCTTTCATTTCCACTCTGTTGCACTTTATACTTCAATGAGGTATGTATGTTTTGTATTACTCAGGGTGATACTGTGTCTTTTTGTCGAGCTCGGAGCAGCAGAGACCGGGGACTGTTGTTTAGTTAGCACCACCGTGCTAGGTCAGACTGGGCTCGGTTGCATTGCACTTTACTTCGGGAAATGTCAAAAGCATTGAGTGGTAAACACGGGGAATGTGTTATCTGCAGGTGTGTGACACGGAGACCTTGTGTTTTGTACTTGTAGGCAGGATAACCTTGTGTTAGCAGAAACTAATAACAAGCACTGGTTAACCTTAGCCTGGCAGTTGTGAGCTAATATTTGTGAAATGCGACTTTTTTGTGTTTTATTTGGATTATTTCTTATTTGTATTTGTGCGTGGATATCATTTAATATCTCATGGATCACGTGTTTTAATTTTTAACTTTAAAAAAAAGAATTCCTCCGTTTCTACCGGGTAAAATGACTTAACCGCTTCGTAGTGTTAGCTCCAGCATTAGCATCTGTGCTAATTTGACGACGCAGGTTCCTCGGTTGTGACTTCGGCGCTTTGTGCAGCTCTTTCTTGACTTGCAAGGGAAACTGATTGCTCAAATGTGCTTTCACGTTTGCAGTTTATTACAGCAGCTTTCTCTAAATGTGTTTTTTGATGTTGAATTGTAATCCTGCAGAATCGTATTTCGTATGTCGGAGTTTTCATCCCCCTCTGTCGGCAGAAAGTCACAGCAGCCGGTTAGCTTCACCTCCACTATGCTGGTTTTGCTGCTCTAATGCTTCTTTCGCCTTCTAGAAAGACACGATTTAGCGAAATTGTAATTTTACATCGTCTGTAATACGAAGTTTAGACCATTTTTGGTATCGTACCACGCTTGGAAAATACCAGACTTGAGAGAAGCCATGTTGGTTAAGCTGTAAGTCAGGCAACAGCTGAGATAATGGCCGATCAAGTCCCGAGCTGTAACTCTGACCTACACACACACACACACACACACAGACACACGGACACACACACACATAAACTGCGTGTCTTTATCTGTCATTCTCACACACACATCCTCCAATCACCTTGTAGGGCCTCAGCCCTGCGTGCACTGCCCTGTTATGCTGCTCAACCAGCATTTCTACATGGTCTAATAGGCATACCCTTCATACTGCAATTACTGACAAGTCAGTCTGTTTGTGTTGATACTTGTCTGTGGGTGAGGTGTGTGTGTGTGTGTGTGTGTGTGTTTTTATCTGAGCATCATCAATCATTTATTTAAAAAAAATGCCAGGGGAGTTATACAACTAGTCATAAACTAATTTAAATGCTTTTTCATTGTCATTACAAAATGATTGTTATCAAACATGTTGCAAAAGTCCAAATTTGCAAGTTACCACTATAAATTAGGGGAAAATGGGCTGATAAATGTACCAAAATAATCAAATTGTAATTATCCCCAATTTTGCAATTGTGATTTACTATTTGAGTATTTTAAGGTTCCCCATCTCATGTTTCGTTGATGTAAATTGCGACATTGAAGGGAATGATATTTTGTAAGAAAAAAAAAATCCTCAAAAGAAACTAGGAAACGGTATAGAATTCGGTACTTTTATAGGTACCGACCAAATTCCGGTTGTAGTGCCGAGTATTAGTTCATGGAAAAACATGTTACTATGTTTCCCTACCTAAACGGATTGTTGTGATTCTGAGGGAGTGGAAGAGTAGGCAATTTTCTATGCTTGAGCGTTTTTATGTTGAAGAATTTTGTGAAAACTGTGATGATAGGATGCAAACAGTTGAATGTTGTTTTGATAGAAATGTCAAAGTTTGTATATTGAGAAATAAATATGTTGAATCAAAATATTTTGAGATTTTATCATAAAAAAATTCATATTTATTACCACAAACCAACTATTAAATATTGGGACCAATTCCCAGGTACAGTGTATCGGTATCATACAGGCTCAAATGTGAAAGGTACCCATTCCTGGAAGAAACTGCATGAACTTCCCAAAAATTCAACTATCACAAAAAAGTCAAATATCTTTGTTGCCCATTTCAGAAAGTCTAACCTAGCTATTAAGTGCAAAAAAATGTATTCAATATTCTGGCACATTTTAGGTTAAGAAACAATGCACTGTCTGGGATCAGAATATTGCAGCAGTCCATTTGAACTAGTTTGCATTTAATTGCCCAGCCCTAAAAAACAAAATGAAAAGCATTACCTGGACACTACGTGGACATTAGAACATACTTAATGGCTTTTATATGATTGCCATGCTTTTACATAATTCTGATGCCTTCACTTCTGATGAAGTTGAAGTGTGTTATCAGTGACCCACAGATCGGCTTCCTCTCCCTTAGATAAAACCAGTGTGCATCCTTTAATTTTTTGTATACCACTTGAGGCTATTTCAGTGATCTAGTCTCCTCTTATCAACTGGCTTTATGCAACAATGAGGCCATAGTACGGGAAATTAAACCTGATTTTACTCTTTTCTCTTTCAGAGATTCGGAATTGGAAGCTGTTGCCACCAAAGAAGCAGAAGCATCTAAACAGGTTGGTGTTTGAACATTAAAACCTTGGATGTTAGCACAACCTGTGTGTACCTCTGTATGGTGGCTCAACTAAAAAGGAGGGTGGTGGTGGTGGTGGTGTGGATCAGGGGGACAGGGGATGGGCAGCTGCTGCTTATGCAAGCACATGCAGTTCCGTTTGAATTGAATTGGAGGGTCTGGGTTGGTCTAGGCCGCATTGTGCTGAGTAAGCTTTGCTGTTTTAAAATCGCTAAATGAGAAGCCAGTGTCCTGATGTTTTGTGCGAGGAGAGGTGTTTGTGCAGCTCATTGTGTTCATACAGTTGGTCTACAAGCAGGCACACAATAGAGCCATGGGCTAAACCAATGGGCAGCTCTCGCTGAAGGCTGGTTTTAACCTGATTTTGGGTCCTAAATCTGTTTATAAAACTTGATTTTCTGCCTTGTTTGTAGAATTTTTGTTTGGATTGTTTGTAATTATCGAAATCCAGAGCATTCACACAACTTGAGCTGTATTTGATCATCGGAAATTCTGAGTTAACGCGTTTGTTTTTATGCTTTTTTTGTGTCCATTTTTCTTTGTGTCTTTTTCAGTTGATGATGATTTACATTCTCCAGGCACAACTGGAAATATATAAGGCTAAACTATATCGTTACTCAGAGGTGTAAAGTAAGAGATTTACCACTCTGAAATCCAGTTTCATCAAATTAAAAAACAACTTATGAACTAGTAACAGTTTGCAAAGGTTATCTGATTGCAATTATTATTTTCTATATTGCAATTGTGATTTATTTTGCAATTATCTTCAGGTTTTCCCATTTTATGTCGTGAAACAAACATTAATACATGACTAAACAAACATAAATGAACTTTGATATAACTTATATTTTTTTCAACACTTGTGACTGCTTTTTGCAAATTTTAGTCACTCTTCACAACTTTTGGACCATTTATTTTGCAACTTTCTGACATTTTTTCAATTTTCCTCCCATTTTCTTGCTTTTGACCAACTTTGCCCCCTCAAACTTTTCCCACTTAGATTGTTCCTCTTGCAAAGGTAGTACTCAACAATTTGTCTCTTTGGTTGAGCAGGGTTGAGTTACACTGGTTTAGAGCAGAAAACACTTACTGTAAAAACTATATCTGATATTCTGACACATTTAAGGTTAAAGAAATTTTGCTATCAGAATATTGCAGTAGATCATAGTGCAATTTAATCTAATTGTCAGAAAATTCCCCAGCCCTGAATGTCAACTATACAGACTCGATTTCCAATCAGAGAGTAATTTTTTGAAGTTTCTTTCCTCATTGAAGCATCCACTCTGCTGTTATTATTTTCAAAGAAACTTTGCTGTTCTTTTTCTTCCATAAATAGAGCGCCAACACGAAAGCACTGCTTTAGGTAATTTTTGTTTGAATTCGACAGCTTTTGGAAAGTGGGATCACTTTTATATTCAGCAGAGAAGTCCTTTGCTGTCTTGTGGATATTTCTATAAAGGGCAGACCTCAGGAGTGTAAATGTGATATATTTATAACATTTGTGGCACCAGTGGAGATCACATCCTTCAGGGCAAAAACTGTATCAGTGTTCAGCTCTCCTGCCATGAAGCCCTGTAGTTATGCATTTAAACAAAGCTGCTCTGTGAGTCACTTTCTAACACAGACTCACTGTACAGCTCGCGCACAGATACTCACAGATCCAGTTTATTTCTTGTGGGTCTGAAACCATTGCCCAGTGTTAAAAATAGCATGTAATTTTGTGTGACTGCTGTTTACTTTGCTTTTTCTTTTTTAAAGTGGCCTGCTCTCTAGCTTCACTTTCGTTTTGGTTTTCCTACTGTTCTCTAAATTATTGTTCTCTAAACTTACTTTCATTCTCGTCTAAAAATACCAAGAGTTCTCCCCAGAGGTTTTAGGAGGTGTTGAAGCCGAAGCACACTGAACTATATTTGTTGCAACAGTGTTATGAATTCATAGCTGCTGTGGTGGAGGATTATGAAGTGACCGTTGCCCCTGCAGCAGTAAAGCCACACCTGAACATGGTCATGGGACTGAAACAAGGAAGGAGCAAAGTCGGGTTGTTTTGATGCTGTTTTCTTCACAGGCTCAGGCAGGAAACATCCACGTAAGGCAGTTTTAAGAGAGGATGTTTTTATTTTTAAGCTGTGCAGAGAGGCCTGCATGGCTTGCCGTAAGAATGAATAGGGAAGCTTAATACGTGAAAGTGAGGAAAATTGGTCAGTAGTCTGCATGTACATTTTTAGTTTTTACACACTAGACCCTCATGATTTTATGATTGCATCAGTCAGAAAGACATTTGTAAAATTATGTTGTAGTTGTTTTCCCTCTCATTCATTGTACACTTTTTTTTAAAATAATGCATCATATTCTAAAGATGTAGGTGGATTGTTCTGAAATAACAGTATATAAATATATCAATACCAACACTGGTATTAATATTGATAAGTACTTGCCTAATGAGGTTGATACTTACATCATCCGTATTTTGCTGATTTCCTAAATATCATTATGTTCCTGCAATAGATAATCTACCAAGCTGTTAAATCAAAAAATACATTTAATACTGAAATATGATAATTGTTGATATTATTACTATGATATTCAAATTTACTGTTTTAAAACAAAACTGAAAAAAAGTACAGAACAGCATTATTTTCTGACTGAAAAAAAAAGTTTTTTACTTTCATTCCGGGAACAGAAACATTAGTTTTTGTGGTTGTGTGCTTTTTTCATTAAATTTGACATGTTACTTTATATGTAAAAAATATCAATATTGATACTGGTGAAACTGGCCCTGTATTTACTCAGTATCAGATTGATACCAAATTACTCAGTGTCCCACACCACTGATATTCGCCAGCTTTTATAAATGCTCAAAAGATCTGTTTCTTTTTTTTTGTTGAATCAGTTTGTCAATTTTTTTATCTGTTTTAGATTTGATTATGTTCCCACTTAAAGTTAACTTCCTTACTGCAGAGGAAACATGATTTTGAAGTTAAATTCAATCTTTTGTCTTTTATTTAAGTAAGTTTATTAGCCCTCAATGTGACGCCTGTCTTTTCAGCTTGCCCTTTTCTCAGGTGAAGAATCTGAAGACGTCTTTCTTAGAAGTTATCATGACCCAAATTGACCCGGCCTGTTTCTAGCTGCGATGTTTTGAACGACAGGTTTTACTGCAGCCGGGCAGGAAATGTCACATCTTGCCGTGCCTCACAAAGCCTTCGCCGTTAGGCTGTTTGCGATGAGGAGGCTCTCGCTGTCATCCACTAATTGAGTGATGGCGTACCTGAATGGAGCCTCCGGTGTGGTGCATGTATGAGAACATGCTAATTCAAATTGATGCAAATGATGTGATGTTGAAGATGCAAATTAGCCACGCGGCTACCCTCTGGCTTTTGTTCCTCAGGCACAGACGGAGTCTTGTGAGTGTTTTATTTGGTGCTGGTGTTTTTGTGTTTGGGTGTTTGTCTGGGGTGTTTGTGTGAAAACTTCCATAAGGTTTCACACACAATCAATATCCTGTGTCCTATAAATTTGAAAGTGCTTGCAGGCTTTACTGTATGAGTCACTTCTGAAGGAGAAAACACTCCTACAGGGTCTGAAGTTGATGTGGTCCTAAGACTTCAAGTCTTGATTTCTACTGCCTCAAAAACCCAAATATAGTTCTTATTTTGAAGTTTTTTTCCTGCTTTTTTTGACAGCAGGCAGAAGAAAAGAAAAGGCAAGTGGGTGGCAGTAAAATCTGTGCTACGTGGTGATGCTCTCATTTTGAGGGAGGGTGAAGCTTTGCTGTGTTGAATGCCGCGGAGACATTTGATGCATTGGATTTACTGGTTTTAGTATACAGGGCTTTTGCAAAAATCTATTTTTCCCTATATTGCAATCGAAATTTTTGATGTGAACGATGTGAACAAACGTTTTTGAAAATAAGCATTGAAATTTATCATAGTATGACAACAAGCCATAGTTTTTGGCTACTCATGACTGCTCTAAGCCTATTTTTCCTCACTTTTCACTCCTTTTTTTTGCCACTCTTGGTCAATTTTTTTCCACTTTCTGTTTTTTTCAGTTTTCTTTGAATAATCTTTTTCTTGGTTTTTGACGATTCTTTTCCCTTACGTACCATTAAACTAAATTTTAATGGTACGTCTTGCAGTTTTTGACACTTGTTAACATGGATACATAAATAAAAAAACAGATGACCATTGACATAACAGCACGACAACAACCCGCTTACTTTTTTTATTACTCATGACTTTTTCTTGCTCATTTTAGTCACTTTTCACACCTTTCTTTTCCACTTTGAACCATTATTTGGCTACTTTTGGCTATTTTCCAAGTTTTCTCACAATTTTTCTTGCTTTTGACCATTTTTGTCACCTTGAACTTAGTTTGATGGCCACTTCTTGCTATTTTTGCTACTTTTTACCACTTAGATTGTTTCATTTGCAAATGTAGTTTTCAACAATTTGTCACTTTGGTTGAGCAGTAACACTGGTGTAGAGCAGAAAACATCAACTGCAAAAAATGTATCCACATTTATATACACATTTGAGGTGCTGCACTGTCTGCGATATGAACATTGCAGCAGACTATCTTGTGATTTAATATAACTAGAGACTAATTGCCGAGTCCTGATTGGAGACAGAATTGTATCAAGACAACATGACGTCACAGTCAGTTTTAAAATATTTTGAAGAATTGTCCGAAATTATTCAAAAAATGCTAAATCTATGACAAACTGATGGGTAAAGCAGAGAAAAGCAGGATTTTAAATTTAACAGGTCATTGCAGACTAAGATTCGTGTGACAAAAATGTGTTCAATTTGTTTTCTACTTTCAGTTTCTCTATGAACAATAAGAAAAAGTTCCTTGAAGTGTTTAGGAAATTAAAGGGTAGTCATCCTCTTGCCTTTTTCTGACTGCACACCCCTCCTCCTCCTCGTCTTCCTCCTTCTTGTCAGCTGTAGCTGTTGGGGGGTTGGGCGATTGTTGGCCCATTCACAAACAGATGCTGTCCATGGTGTTTATGTGTGCTCTCCAGGAGGGCCCCACCATGCACCGCTGCTGTTGTTGTTGAACCCAGAGCCATCTGCTGAAGCGCTCTATGGTTTGAGGAGAGAGGAAGAAGGAGATGGGGGGAGTGTGGGAAAAGCAGGAGGGAGGGGGCGAAATGAAGGTGCTGTGACTTGATTGTAACCCAAGGAGGAAAAAAGCTTATTTCACTGAGTGTTTCTTAGAACGACCAAACCATAAATGCCCGATTATTGAAAAGATAATTCACGCAGAGTTTGAGCAGGCCTTTATTTATTTATTTTTTAAATCACTGAGGAGTCAGCAGACACCAGAATTATGTAGAATTCAAATTTAGGACATTTTTGTGAATAATTTCACATCCAAATCTTGTTTGGAGAAAAAAAATCCCTATTAATTATTGTGTGATAATCAGTCTGGATACATTTGATGCAAAATGAGTAGTGTTGGTGTCTGTCTGAGTGGTTTGAGCATCTCCGTGTGTCTGTCTGTTTATAGCTAAGGTAAGATGCTATGCTGTAATCCCATTATGGGATTAGTCTGCAGCCCGCAGCTTTCTCCTCCTGGCTAAATGGCACACCCACCGCGACCAGTGCTTCTTAGTACAACACTCAGTGAGGGCAAAGCCACAGTCTGATTACAAACTATTACACACACCAGTTAGAAGACCTACTTTATATGAGTGCGTTTGCCAAAAAAAGTGATGTTCATATTTCTTATCAAGAGGGTTAGAAAATCAGTCATCAGGCAATTTTTCAGACACAGTTTGATTTGTGGTGGTGTCAGAACTGGGCAAGTTTTCTTCAGGATTAAACGTGTGTAATTAAAAGCCCCTGTAGCTTTTTCTGTGAAGCAGCAGCACCATCACACTGTTTCTCCTATTACTTTGACAAAAGCAACAAAACAAAACGACAGTAAGAGTATTTTCCTTTTGTTTGCAGGGAACGTACCCACAGAGGAAAGAACAGTGGATGGAAGAGAGAGAGAGACGGGGAGTGTGAAGAGGAAGGAGGATAAAACGATACAGGTCTGGTCAAAAGGTAAGAGAAGACGTCGGCTTCGTTCTTGTAAAATCAGGAGTTCAAGTTTCATCTTTCAGTCCCCCTGCTTGATGTTGATGATATCGATCAGAGCCAGGTGTTACTGTATCGATCGGGTTGTTGTCTGTGAGGCCTCAAATTGATTCAACATGAGCTGCTACTATAAGGATGCTGACTTCTGTTAGCCCTCACGGAAATAGCTGTAAAGAAAGAGGTTAGAAATATGCTTTCCTCTTTCACTTTCCACTGTAACTAAATTGAAGCCCAGCTAAAAGAAATAAAAACGGGGTTTGAACTACAAATTTTTCTCTAAATTGTAGTTTTTTACGCCCATTTTACCAAACAGTAAATACATTTCCAAGGATGAGAATAATGTTGCGTAATAGCAGATTTGTGCTCCTGGTAGTAAACAAAAATACAACACAGAAATAGTTTGCATGGCCTTCAGCACTCCGGTTTTGTTGTGACTCATCGTCCTGGCACTACACAATAGGAATTGTTGTGTTATAAAAGTGAATCCACCAACTATTCTGCTCGAGGCATACACTTGTTTTTGTCCGTGTCACCTGTGAGGCCTTGAAGAAGACTAAAATCTGTTTCCTCAACATTTATTTGAACCAGTGTTGAATCTCTGTGCCACTCAGTTGCTTGTGTCTGCTGCGACAGCACTTGTGTACTCTTCCATGTGACGCAGTAGTATTTTCCGTTTGAATTGCTGTTACAGTTTCCATTGAGTCCTGTGTGAACAAGTCGACTACTGTTACAGATGAAACCCCGGTCACGGCGAGTGTAGGCAGGAAGTCTGATAGCGTCTATCTCTGACCTTGAGCCTGTCTTTATGTTTCAGTTGCAACTCTCTTTTTCTTTTTGCTCCTCTTGTGCTGCTTCCATCTGTCTTTAGTCTAAACCTATAGCTGTAGTAATTAGATATTGATGTGTCTCAGCACAAACAGATCAGTGTCTGTAGAGCCAGAGTGTGAAGTGTAACGTCATGAGTAATAAAGCTTATAGAACAGCAAGAGTGTGATCTTTGTACCTCCCTCGGTGTCTGTGCTTCACGATGGCTACTGTCCATAGTCTGATTAATCCATAGTAGTTAGCATTAACACCAGAAACAGCAGGAATATGGTATGATGGCAGAAGTTTGTTACTGGTAAATCCACACATTATCAGAGACAGCTGATTCATTTATGACTAAATTCTGAGTCTGAAATTGTTTTGGTCTGACATGTTATCACACTGAATACATTTGTACCAATGTGCGGATTTCTCACATAATAAGCAGTTAAAACAAATTTCCTTAGGCTCAGAGAAACAGTGAATTAGGGCTGAACAATTGCAAAAATAATTGTATTGTGATTATTATTAATTTTTTTTACTGTCATTGTTATAATGTTTATTCTCGTTTTGAATTAAAAAAAACAATGGTAACTCATTTCCACCAATTTAAAACAGAGATCATAAAAAAAGAATTTGTCAGAGCTCTGAAAAGTTTTGCTTCTTTTTGACCATTTTTGTCACCTTAAATTTGTCTTTATTGCTACCTCTTCTCATTTTTGCCCCTTGGATTATTTCACTTGTAAAGGTAGTTTTCAACAATCTGGCTGTTTGGTTTGGCAGGCTTAAGTAACACTGGGGTAGAGCATAAAACATCCACTGCAAAAAAGTTTAATCTGGTAATCTAAGGTTTTGAGGTTAAAGAAATGTTGCACTGTCTGCGATTGGACCATTGCAATATGTGCAAGTAATTGCCCAGCCCTCTATGAATCCAGTGTGTTTTGACGTTTGATGAACCAAACACAGATAAATTAATGATCAAGCTACGACAGGTGTCTTAGTTTGTATTAGAACAATACATAGACCGAATTCTCAAATTTTTTGCGGAACTAGATTTGTGAATCAAAGCTGTATTTTCAGTCCAGTTTGAATTGGATTTATGGACCTGAAAGTGTCAGAGCTACACTGTTGCATCTGTTTGTGGACAGGATAAAAGTTTTGTGCATGCCAGGTGGATTTACTACCGGCCAGGGTGTGCTTGGACAAATAACTGAGAAGTCCAATGGATGAATGAATGTTGGAAAACTCGCTCAATGAGTCATAAGCAAAACGTGAAGTCCTTTTGTGCACACGTTTCTTGGTTTGGGTTTGGTGTGTGTGCCCCTGTGAACCCCTCCCAAAGGTGACGTGAAGGCAGCATTGCTGTATGACGATTGCACTTATCAGCTCCTGCACATTCACCCTGCACGTGCAATATCATGCAATGCATACTTTTTAGATAAGGAGTGATAACGTGCACTCATTGAAATTGTATCTTTTCATAACACTACTCCTTGCCTTACTTTCTTATGTTTATTTGATGCAGACCAGGAGGTAACAGCAGCATGGAGTCACTCTCCTGAGCCTCTATGAAACCAAGAAGGTTATTGCACATAAGAGAGAGACACTGGCATGATGTCACCTTTCTCCAGCCCGGAGGAATTGGGAGTGTTTAGGAATCTTGCCATGGAAACAAGGTCTTCCCCAACAACAGCTTGGCCTCTAAAACATTAGGGAAAACTCCTGCAACCGTGTCAGAAAAAACAAGATTACAAATCCATTAAATAATTTCTCTGCACATTAAGTAGTGGAATATGAGTCTGCACTGGTACAGATGGAACAAATTGAGAGGAAATATCACCATATATATGAGAAGGATTGTCGTGATTAGTTTTACGATTACTGCGATTACGAAGACATGGAAGGTTATTCATTACAGTTTATAGAAGTAATGATTACCCCTGAAATCTCTCAAAAGAGGTGCAATGCAAGAAGCGTGAGCTGCACGCACAGATGCACAGGAGACTATTGTCTTAGGAAACAAATGTACATAACTTTCTGGCCTTCTTTAATGTTAACCAATCAAAACTACAGCAAAGCAGCATCTAGCTGCTTCAACATTATGTCTCTGTATCAGTTTGGGAGAACGTCCACTGTCAATCATTCTCATCTGCTGACGATTGCGGGTGCTAAGCTATTAGCTCCGTTGCGTTAAGGTCTTTTATTTTAACGGGTGATTGTTTATTTCAGGATGTTCAGTTTAATTTTGTGGGTCTTAATAGGAGACATGATTTCACTGTTTGTCTGCAGACTGATCCATTGAAAGCTGTCAGCTGCTACAAACACAGGATTGGGTGTTATTCTATTTTACCACCCCTGATAGAAACTATTAAACTAGCATTCATCAGGTTTCATATTTCTATCTGATCTCTAACTCTTTATTTTCTACCTGTGTGCTCTCTGTGTACTGCAGCCATCTTTTTTCTCAGGGTCTGATGTGTTGAAGTCGGATGCTAATGAAGCTACAGGAAAAGTCAGCTTTGGGCAACAAAGCTTCAAATAGACTTTTCAGTTGCATAGCAACAGCAGGACACATGAAATGTGCCTTGAGCTTAAAATAAGTTGAGATGACAGCCACTCAGTCAGGGAATAAAAGTGCTTTAGAAAGTCAGGTAGAAAAAGCGTTGTGTCTTGTTATGTGTGTCTGCCTGTATTATTTAGGGCGACACGGTAAATAATCCACTTCTGAACCTTAAAAGTCTCTTTTTTTGGTGTGTTGAGCCCCCAAACTACCCAGGACTCTCAGGTGACTTAAAACAATGTTTGTTTTGACCTGCATGACCACAAAAGCAGCAAAAGCGTATTTACCTCTTTCTTAATTCTGTTCCTCAGGTAAATTTACCATTAGAGGTAGAAAACAGGTTGAAACTCTGCATTGCCGTGTGTCTTTCACTGTCAGAGGTAGAAGAGTACACATTGTACCGGGTTCATGTGCAGAATTCAGGAAGTTGACCTCTCAGCTTTTTATACATGTTAGAAGCTGCAGCTGCATTCCTCTCCCTTCAACCTCAATGACAGGCCCTTTTTCTTCACATTCCTCTCCTCTCTGCCTCCTCGCTTTGCTATCATTAGTTGTGTCTTTCTATTCTGTTCACATTTCTCTCCCTTTCTCCCTCTCAGCCTCTCTCTCTCTCTCTGTGTTAGTGTCTTGTCCCTGTATTGCCTCTGTCCCCCTCCCCCCTCTGCGTTCAGTCCGTCTGTAAGATGATAGCAGTCGGTCTGCTGCCAGCACCAGGGGCCCTTGTGAAAGCGTTTTTCAGATGGAAGCAGGAGCAGAGATGGACAAACTGTACTCTGTGTACTGAACAGTGGCAGTGAACATACTTATATGGAGTTGGGTTGAGCGCTGGTAAAGCTTTAATGTTGGGAATCATTAAATATATGGAACAAACAGGACAAAAACTTGGCAAATATTCAACCAAAAAAAGAGACTTCTCTTTATTTCTTTGAGGCATAATGTTAAAACACCCCCACCATTACTTCCCTTTCAGGCATTTCAGCTTAGCACATCAACCGCTGTTTGTTTTTCAGCTTTTTATGTCTCGTCATTCTTCGTTTGTTCTGTATTTGAATAAACACTTTTTCTAGTATGCATGTGTGGTTTGTTTATCCTTCCGCAGTGAAAAGATTCCAACTCCATGTTCCCATGTTCTGTGCCCTATTAAAATCCCCTAATCACCCGCTAAAACATACAACTTCGTGTTCAAAGGGTGGATGTGTTTGGTTTTTATCGGCTTAGTAGCCCCATTTTGTCAACTACAAAGTGTCTGTACTCAAAACAGAAACAGCGTCAATCTTCTATGATAAGAAAGAAAATATTCAGTCATGTGTAGCCAGGAGTAAAATTTATGAAATATTCTCTTTTAGTTTTTGAAACCCATGGACTGTTTTGCATCCTGAGCACATCTTTCTTGAATACTTGAAGTCATACTGCCTTAAAAGTCTCACACCATCTTTTTTTCATCTGTGAATCCTATGCTCCAGGATTCAAGGAGGGTTGAGTCAGGATCCAGAAGTGTAAACAGGCACCGTTTTCTGGAATGGTCTTGCCCTATTAACACTTCGTCTCCCGTAGAGAGCACGTTCCTCAGTCAACACCTCATGGTTGCGCTCCGTTTGTCGTCTGTCTCGTCTCTTTGACTAATGCTTCTTCTGTAAAATACTTTTGGGGTACTTCTCCGGAGATTGTTTTGTGCGGTGATGTCATTGTCCTGTCTGTTTTTTGATTAGTTCCAGAGAGCGGCGAGCAGCTTCTGGCAGCCATTTCTGTTTGCAAGTTGGCCGTATGCCCGGGTTTAGCCGGCGAGCTC
Source organism: Thalassoma bifasciatum (assembly GCA_008086565.1). NCBI lineage: Eukaryota > Metazoa > Chordata > Actinopteri > Labriformes > Labridae > Thalassoma > Thalassoma bifasciatum. The sequence goes on along the minus strand of RPOG01000036.1, from coordinate 591,274 downwards.
AAGTTTGCAAAGGTGGAGTTTGGCCTCAGTTAACTGCTTCTGGATAGTGTGCAGGGTTTTATAGAGTTGGTTTGTCTCGGTGAACTTTGACTTGCAGTATTTGAACTGTTTCTTCTTGCAATAAGTTTCCAACCCCAGAATGAATGTAAATTAGAAATCAGTAATTCATAAAACATGTCCACATCTTGTTGCACATGCAGGCCGCAGTACATGTGCACACCGGCTCGCCATGCACACATGGGTTTGTTTGTTCTCTTATCATAGCAGCTAGTGAACAGAGTGGTTGTTATTTGAACTGGAGGTTTATAAATAGAGCTGTGTGCTGCAGCAGGCAGAGAGAGCGAACTCACTTAGTAACCTGCAGGAGAAAAGGTCAGGAGACACAAGCACACACATTTGTACTCGCTGTCAAACACACCGGTCCACTCCCACTGAAGCATGTCTGTCTCTGTCTTCTCACTCTTATTGTCTCATAGTTTAAGTCCTCTTGCTGCTCCTCTTCTCTTTAAAGATAAGAGGGTGTAGTTGCCACAGCGTCCCAGGGCAAGCTGCCAGCTCTAAGCCTGTTGTATAACCCTAATCTAGTCTAACACATACACACTCAACCCCCCACCCCAAGAAGAGAGGAGATGTTCAGGGTGGTCAGTGTCTTTCTGCATTATTCTTACCGCTCCTTTTTTAAACCTGCTTAGCTGACTTATACCTGTGTCACTGCCCTTGTCATCATGAGCTGGAGAAGTTTAACTGATCCAGAGCATGAGAAGTATTGAGATGAAAGAGCTCTCAGTCATATCCTCTGTTGCACCTCTGAGTTTTTTTAAGTGTGACTGAAAAGGAGTAGATGTACAAATGCATCAAAAGCATTGGTAGCTAAGAAGGTTCCATGTGTGAACCGTGCGATCGGTGATTGGCTTTGACTGTTAGCGTAGGGTGGGGCAGGCACAGGTCGCTTAGAGAAGAGGACATCGGGCAATCCAATTTTCTCTGTGTCAGTAATACGAGACGCAATCCTTTTACTGTAATAAAGAAACCACAGTTAGAGATGACCCAGTGACAGAGCTATCCCACCTAGGCTCATCAACTGCTGCAAAACATTGGAGCCATTCCAGTACTTGTGTATTACCTAAATGTGGTGTATTTTGGTTGTAGTGAATTACCTGACAGATACATCCAGCTGAGTGGCACTAAAAAGTCAGTTGATTTTTTTTTACCAGGGCTGAAGGATTTTCAGAAATAATTTAGTTGCAATTATGGGTTTATTGCGCAATTGTTCCTAAATTCCCATTTACGTATTTGTGAACAACCACAAGCAATAAATCACTCTTCATTAAAAACTGCAGCGTATAAGATGTTTGAAACTTGGAAAAAATATCTTTGAAAAAAGAGGAGCGATTTGATTCATATAGGAAATCAATTCACAAACTGAAATGTCAGGCATCTGGAAAGTACGTTAATTTATATGCACATTCAGAATTATTTTTGCTACTTGTAACTTCTTCTAGCCCATTTGTCACTTTTCACTCCTTTTTCCTACTTTAGAACCATTTTTGCTACTTTCTTAGTATTTTCTGTCAATTTTGCCCCTTTTAACTAATTTTTGCTGCTTTTTGACCATTGTTATACTTGTTATACTAGTACCACCTTATACTTACACCTTTTACATTACAGCAAAAACCGTAATCAATAATCAGAAGCATTTGAAGAAATGTTGCGCTGTCTGCGATACAAATTATTATAGAAGGCCATATTGCGATTTAATCAAACTTGCAATTAATTTCCCAGCCTCAGCTTTCTCCAAATCTCAGGGAGAGAGTTAAAGAAGAATTGAATGGGTCCTATAAATGTTTTAGTTACTGTAGATGTTAAAGTTTTTGTCTGAAGAATGAAGAAGTTAAACATTTAAATAATCCTAAAACAGTTTCCCTCAAGGTTTGAGTCTACAGTGCATTAACGTACTTTGTCTTGTCCTGTCTCTCCTTTTCTGCAGTGCCAGAGCAAACGAAGTGAAGGCAGAGTCCAAAACCTAAACCACATCCCCCCTTCCCCTTCCCCACACACACCTGCATACGCACACGCATTTACACACATACGCACGCACACACTCACATACACACACACACATACACGCTCACACAAATAGTCCTCAGCAATGCCAAGGAGGCCTGATCAGCCCGCTGCCCGCTCTGACAAGCCCTGCCTCTTCACCTCAGATCCTTGAGGCTGTGCCCTCTGAACTTTGACCTTTCATCTCCCCCCTCCGTCGACCTGGGAACCAGAGGTCACCTGTTCTCCACTGAACGCGGGGACGCCCTCCTGCCCAGTCAGGAGCTGCAGCCTGGTGTCGCACTTACAGGTAAAAACTAATTAGACAAAAAAAAACCCTGCTATAGTTTTTCAGAATCATCCACAGGCCCACACATGCATTTCGTCTCTCAATCATCACACATGAAGATAAACAAGAAAACAATCACGCAATCATTTAAATGTTAGTATGTGGGTTTGTTCTGCTCATAGGTTCTGATGAGTAATGACATCTACTTCTGTCTTTTGCAGAAGAATCAAACCGCCCAGTCAGAAAAGACTTTGAATACTTATTTGCTTTTGTCTGGTGTAAAGTCAGTGTTTTTGCTGTTTTTAAATGGCATCTAGAACATTTTCACTGAATATACTGTCTTGGGCATCAGCTACAAAGGATTGTCCACTGAAACTTTTTCCACTACTAGGTCTTCCTTTCTTTGAACCTCTTTGATCGTACTCCTTCTCTTCGTCTCTCTTCGCTTAATTTTTTAAAATTTCTACCAGTGCTGACTATTTCTAACATCCCCCGCTGTGTTTGTTTGCTGGCTATCTCTCTTACTCCCTCCAAGTCTGTTTGACAGTCTGTCCTCTCTCTATTTCCAGGCATGGCTCCCATTCGGGATTCCGTCAGCCACTCCCCTAATCAAACAGGTGACTACACATTTCTGTCTTTCTTCTCCTGTTCCACTCTCCAACTTGGTAGACCCTCTCTGACCTGAGTTTGATGGATCGTGCAGTTTTATTAATAGCACATCAGAAAGAATAAAAGGCTCAGATAGTGAGATGACAGGGTGCAAAAGTGGACTTGGCAAGCACATGTGAACACTACTGCAGAGAGCTGGTGACCAGTTTATTCAAAAGCAAAGCCAATTAGTGAGGAAGACCCAGAGATCTGGGCTTTTCCAGTTTTGTTTACAGGAGGTAGCTGGTAATGAAGCTGGGATAGAAACTGTAGATGTCGCCGTGACTGGAAGAATATTTCTCAGAATATTTATTCAGCCTCTCCCCGAGCTGCCTCTGGGCCTATGCTGCCAGTTTTTATGGGAAGGGCGAGGAAATAATTGAACCGTGGAGCACCCTCTCCTGTTTGCCCACAAACTTGAAGCCTCAACTAGCAAAGTTTTTTTTTTTTTTTCTCTCTCTTCGATTGCCAAAAATGTAATCAGAGGACGAAACAATCATCATCACAGAGAATGCAAGTCCTGGCTTGTTTCACTCTTCTTTCATACTTTGCTTTAAAATTGATTCAGTCCTAGCTCTGTGTACACTTCCCAACTTGCAAAATAAGATCCATTATTTCTGCACTGCTACCTTTTTAGAACACCTTTATAAACAAACTGCGATAAACAAAGATCATATTACTCACAGAGAGTTGGTGCTATACCCTTGCAGTCAGGGTGAGCTGCAATGTGAAGAAATGTAAGCAAAATCCATTCACAAAAGATTTCTAGATTCTGGTGATTGGTATCCACATGTCAGGCTTGAATGCAGGTGCAGCAGTTCAGTGTATTTTTGGAAGAAAATATGTAAAATATTAACAAGTTTCAAGGTGTTCCGGTTGTTTTTGGTTGCCAACACCTTCTTCCTTAATTTCCTCAATCTTCCTCTCCCCTTTTCATACTTGATCGCCTTCTCCCCTGTGCTCTCTTCCTCTCTCTGATTGTTGTCCGCCGCCTTCCTTAAACCTTGTTTATAGCTTTGGCATGCCTCTGCGTCCTGCTGTGGTGACAAAGTGGTGGCAGCTGTGGCCAGGCCCGGGCCTGGCACTGATCACATTCAGAACAGTTGGGCAGCTGAAGGTTGGAGGGAAAGACAGAAAATATCAAAGGGACTGTGAATGAGGGGACTATAAAACTGCATCTGTTGTTTTATTTTAGAAGTGATAAAGTCTTTGTATACCATCCTTCATTCACTATGATGATATGGCACCTTTGCCCAATGCTCGAGTCATTTGTCTTCTTTTTCTCATAGATTTAGGGACATCTAAAAATGCCATCTGCCATGTCCTCTTCTCCTCAGGTCTGGAGCATCCTGGCTTGGACTCGCAGTATGAGCCCTCCCCCTGGTCCTCTGGCTCTCCCTGCAGCAGTGACAGCAACAGCAACTGGGGCAAAGTCCTAGTGGATGGAAGCACCGACAAACCCAACAACCCTTCTTCAACCAACTCCTCTGTCTGGCCTCCCTCCTCCTCCTCGTTCTCCTGCTCCTCGTCTTCTTCTTCCTCTGGCTGTGGGTCAGGATCAGACCCTGAGCTGGCTTCAGAATGTATGGATGCAGACTCTAGCTCCTCAATCGGCTCAGAGAAAAACCTTGCCGCTGTGACGACAGTGATGATGATGTCAGCAAATGCTTCTCCAGCTGTGTCTTCTGCAGCGTCTCCCTCTCCCTCCTCTCTGGTGACTTCCCCCATGATGGTTGGTGTTTCAGTAAATGGAGACAGCAATGGAAACAGCCGTCAGGTGATTGGTGGAGGGGTGGGAACCATCAGCGGTGCAAATAATGGAAATAATCTAATTTCTGGGCCCTCCCACTACTCCATGGCGGGGTCCAGCAGTATTGGCAGCAATAACATGGGTAACCACAACAAGCCCGTCAATAACAGTGGTGTATGGGGCACCCAATCAGGCAGCAACATCATCCCCACCAGTGGAACCAACCCCTGCATCAATGGAGGGTTGAACCCAAACACTTTGAACCCAAATGCCAACCACGGTGCCTGGCCGCAGAATCCAACCCCAAGCCCAGTGCCCCAGGGCCAACGGCCTCCACAGGCTCAGGGGATGAGTTCCAAACTGGGTATGGCTCCCCAACAGGGCCCCATGCTGGGCTGGGGTGGCATGGCAGCTCCAAACAACAGCAGTATGATGGAGGACACTGAGGTGAATAATGGTACAGCAAGCAGCAAGGTGTTAGGAAGCAGCAACAGTGGAAATGGTGGCCTACAGCCTACCAACCTTAACACTGAATCCAATGGACCAAATAACACTATTATGATGAATACTAATACTACTACAAACGCCACAATGACCTCTAGTCCACCAAACTCTACCGCCTCAGCCCAGCTCAGCGGGGAATGTTCCTGGGGCTCTATTGGAGGAGGGAATGGGGGTCCGCTGGCTAATGGAATCCCCTCATCAGCCCCCCAGCACCCCCAAGGTGAGCTGGGGGGACCTGGGGCCTTCGGTACGCCATGGGGCGCAACTACCTACCCTGGAGACAAGGGCCACCCAAATGCAGACACTGTGAACCCCCAAAACCCTGCCTTAATTCAGGCTGGGAACCCCCAAATCTCCTCTACTGCTGCTAACAAGAGTAATAATAACCACAATAACACTGGGGCCCCCCGCTGGGATCAGGGGCCTGCCAATAATCCAAACCCACCCCAGAGTAACATGCCCTGGGGACCTGGCTTATATCAAGGCACTTCAGGCCAAACGCCAGGAAACGGGAACCAAACTACGATGGGTCCTCCAGCAGGGATAACTCACCCCTGGGGGAGCAGCGCCTCGTCTTCTTCCTCATCCTCGTCCTCTTCTTCCACTAAAATGTCGAATGGAGAGTGGGGATCAGCAGGTCCTGGTAACAACCTTTCAGATGGTGGGAGTCATAAAGGAAACTCTACCAACAATGGCTGGAAGAGCTTGGAGGATGACGCCATGGGCATTGGAGGTGGAGGAGGCCACGCCCTGGGAAATGTCACTGGAGGCTGGGGTCGCTCAGGAGGAAGTGAAGGAAGCGGAGAAAGCTCTGGAGGACGTTCCAGCACAGACCGAGATCAGAAAGGAGGGAACCGGAAAAAAGTACAGTCTTCGGTACTGCCGATTGTGCCCCGGGATGATGTGGATCCAAGGGTTCTGTCCAACACTGGATGGGGACAGACGCCCATAAGGCAGCACACCGCCTGGGATGTCAATTCTCCTCACAATCAGCTTCAGAGTGGTCCCAGGAGGGATGATCGCAAGCCAAACAGTGGAGGCTCTGGCTGGGGCACAGCAACACCAGCAGCACCCTCCCAGTCCTCTGGAGGTATGACTGTTATGCTTATGCAACTCATGTGTTGATGCACAATATGAACACACAATGTTCAAAATTATTGCGAAAAATGACTTGACTTGACACAAATTTTTTTTTTTAAATGTTTTTTTCTTGTACCCTCAGGTTGGGGTGGTGGACAAGGCCCAGGTACAGGAGGCTCTGGCTGGGGAGAGCAGCCAACCTCTGGATGGGACAGCAAGCCCCCAACAGCTGGAGGAGCTGGACAGAGTGGCTGGAATGACGGCTCCAGCTACAAATCTAACAACAGCAGCAGCAACACCTGGAGCAACAGCATCAACAAAGACGATAGGTCAGTTATATCTGGACATTAGTTCAATACTGGCTCAACCCATGCAATTTTTGAATTGATTTCCAAGCTTACTGATGACTGATTGGTTGTTTCTGTTTAGGTCCAACACCTGGACTAATGCTCCCAAACCGCAGCAGGGCTGGGGCTCAAACAGTGGCAGTGGAAGTGAGGGCTGGGGTACTGGTGGACCAGGGGGCAGCAACCACTGGGGGGAGCCCCAGAAAGGTGCAGGCTCAATGGGTTGGGACAGCGACAGCGACCGCTCAGGCTCTGGGTGTTGGAGCGAGCCAAGCCGAACCAACACCAGCAGCAGCAACACTTGGGTCGGTAGCGGAGGATCAAATACCCCCGACCAGAGCACTCCAAACCCAGGTTCCAACTGGGGTGACCTGAGCCACAAACCCAATCCCCAGAGTAACAGCCAGAACTGGGGTGAGCCAAATCCTAAGCCCTCCAATGAGTGGGGAAAAGGTCCTGAATCCAACATGGCCAGAGGCAATCCAGGATCCAACAAACCCACAGGTATTTATCAAGATCCTTTGTGATGATTTTCATGCAGAAGTCATTTTTAGCAGGATTTTTTAAATGTTTTATGAGAAGTCTACGATGCGCTTGCATTGCAGTCTCACTCTTCTTTGAAGAGACTTTTGGCAATGTATAGTAAGACAGACAAGTGGGAGGACATATTATGGATGACTCAGTTTTATTGTTATTTCTCCTCCGCCAGGCTGGCTGGGAGGCCCCATGCCTACAGTAGGTCAGAAGGAGGAAGTGTCATCTGGGTGGGAAGAGCCTTCCCCTGAGTCGATTCGGCGGAGGATGGAGATCGATGATGGGACGGCAGCTTGGGGAGACCCCGGTAAACACTCCGCGAGCTTCAAATTCCTTGAAGAGTCGACTTGCGAATCCAAAATCCAGGCTTCTCACAATGTAATTAAACTCTCTGTCCAGGTAAATACAGCGGTGGACCAGTCAACATGTGGAACAGGACTGGCCAGTCAGGTCAAGAGGCGATGGGTCAACCCCCTCAGCACCACTCCCACCCAGCACACAGCTCCAAGCATCCTCCTCCTCAGCCTATGCACCTCCAGTCACAGGACAAAACCTGCAACTCTGGTCAGTCTTTTAGATTACATTTACTTTTGGAAACAGTTTATTTCATTATTCTGGTGAATTTTTCTTTTTGGGTTGCGAAAAATATCACATACTCAAAATCTTCACCCCCCCCCCATCCAATGAGTGCATACATATGAGAAATATGATTCTAGCTGCCAAATCTCTCACTTGCTGCTTTAAGAATAGACTCAAATAAGTTTGGTTAACCAGGCTGCTGTGAAAATTCTCGACTCTGATCTTTCTTCGTTTTCAAACTCAACACTTAAGAATCTGGTTTTTTTTTTATTTGAAAGTTTCTAGTTTCTGCTGATGTGTTGCGATTTTGGTTTTACTCTTCTGCAGATTAATGTAATTGCAGTTCACGCTCTGTTTGAAGGTTATTATAAAAGTGTGAGGATGCATCCAGTTTCTAAAATAGTACAAACATGTTACTGCAAGTCTTCCAGTGCAGCCTGTAAGCTTACAGTTGGCTGAAATAGGTGCAAGTCCCAACCACACTCTGGTTTTGTGAAAGCTAAAACAAAGGTTAAAGAGATTTTGATGGCCTAAGAGGTGTGGCTGCACTCATATTTACAAATGTGTGCAACAGCGTACGCAATTTGCACAGAAGTGTGGAGAGAAAACAAACATTTAGAGCCACTCTTTCTATCTCCCCGCGGTGTTGTCTGTGTTGAAGGCTTTTTTGCAAAGCGAGTTGAGTCATCCCTTTGGAATGCTAAGAGCATCGATTTTTCTTCTTCTCATTCGTCTTTTTTTCCCCCCCTGCTTCTTCTCTCTCACCCGCCAGCTCTGCTTGCTTTGGAAACAGTGGCTTTTGTTGGGTTTGAGAGAAACAGAAAGAGAGAGAGAGAGAGCATGAGAGGTGCAGGAAGAGGTCTGGTGACTAAGGAATAGGAATGGTTCCAGTGTAAGATGGGAGACATACAAGGACGGCAGCCTTTCTGTGGAAGTGGGCTCAGATGGAGAAGAGAGGGAGGGGAAGGGCTAATAGGGTTATTTAGGGTTGGTGTCTACTGAGCTAACTGGAGCAGCTAAGTTGATGGCAAGTAAGGGTGGGGCGAAGCAGCCTGGCGCTGTAATGAGGGAAATAATCAGGTTGTGGATGATGTTTGGTTTCAGGAATGTTTGTGCTACTTTTGAAGAAATATTATGAAAGGAAAATGCTTTTCATTCATGAAGGTTCATTATAAGACCAAGGATTGTTGGTGCATACAAAGGTCTTGCATTTACTGACCCTCTAAAAATGCTTTTTTTCATTCTGAGAAATAGAAATATAAAAATTGCCAACTATTTACACACGACCATTTTCTTTTCAGACAGTAAAATAGCAAGAGATAAAGGTTAAGGCTGTAATTTTTAGCTTTTTGTGTTTGTGCTGTTGCATTTGTGTACACACACTGGTTTGTCAGAGCATTTTTAAGCAAGATGCATATATAGCACACATCTACCCCTGCATCTCTGTTTGGTGCATTTGTTTCCATGTAATGTTTTGAACCCCGTCACATGAGGGACACTGGAGCCCAAGCCTCCCTTGGATCTGTCCTATTTTTACAGGAAGGCATCCCTGGCATCTCCCCAAGCACCTCCTGTAGAGGGCGAAAGTGGCAGGTCTGGGTGGTCAGCTGTAACAGGAGCCCTTTGAACTCATACTTGGACTGTGTGAACATATTCTGACATTTGACAGTGCATGGGAGCGTGTGCACACATCTAAACTCCCACAAGAGTTAAAGTAAACAATACTTACATAAGCAGGTTGATAAGGGGTTCCCCAGGGACATGAGCAGGGCACCCTCTGCAAATACAGTTTTCTGATTTGAGCAGAGAAGACCAAAATACGCCTGCAGCATTGATGTAAATCTGAAAATGTGTGAGGGATTTTGAAAGAGTGCATGCATTTTGGTCAGCCTTTCAGCATTGTGCCATCCACTCTGGCACTCTGACTGTGCAAACAATACTGGCATGGCATGGCTCCTTTCCACATGTCAGTCACAGTGTTATTAGCGGAAATATCACCCTAAAATAAGCAGGGATATCAGAAACTTAATTCCAAGAACGTTGACTTGTGAAGATGTGCTGGTGGAGCAGTTTATGCTTCAAGAGTGTGTTTTAAGACACCACATGACGTAAATCCTTATTCTTATGTTTGCATCTGTCTTTTTTTTTTCTAGGCTGGGGTGAGCCTTACCAAAAACCGAAGGAGCCCTCCACATGGGGTGAGCCCACCGGCGCCCCACCTGTGTCAGTGGACAACGGGACATCGGCCTGGGGGAAGCCCATGGACACCAGCTCCTCCTGGGACGAACCCAACAGAGGGGGCAGAGACTCTGGGCCTGGATGGGGAGGCCAGCATAAGTCTGGTGGGTTCTCAGGGGCACCTCTCAGCAGAAACTTTAGTGAAATGGATAAAAAAATTTGACAGGACTTGAGTGCAAAGTGGCGAGAGAGAGAGCTGTATGAAAGCAGAACAACTGCATGCATTCACAGGTGTTGATATTCAGTCTACTCCTTCATTACTCCAGGTCCCAAGCCCATGGAGACTTGGTGTGGTGATGAGTCGTCCATGAGTAACAGCTGGGATCAGGAAGAGGAGGTGGAGATAGGCATGTGGAGTAACAGCCAACAGGACAGCCGGTCCCACGACCAAAACACCTGGAATTACAAGAATAAAAGCTCCAACAAGGTTTGTTCACCTCAGCTTTAATCTTTGTTGTGGAAACTGCAATTCCTGCTATTTTCAAACATCAAAAACATTGTGTACTAAGCGTGGTAATGACTCAATTAACTTTTACTGCAACGTTTCAGATGATCAAACCAGTCGGCAAACAAGAGGAGCCTTGGATAAAACCCTTCATCAACCAGTTCAACACCATGAACTTCTCTGTGAGCACTTTTCTGCTTCTTTTTCTCAAAACTTAATTTAAGTTCTTCATGTTTGAATTATTTTCTCAATGAATATAATTTATTATGATGGCAGTGTGTGCTGGAGAGACACGCAATCTTTGGTGAAGGACTGCAGCATCTGTCCTTACCTGTCTGTTATATATCCTCTCGCCTTGCAGAGAGACTCACCCGACGACTCCATGAAAGTTGGAGCAGGGATGATGCAGGACAAGCGCATGGACATGGGCAGTATTGGAGACTACAACGGCGTGATGGGGAAGAACCCGGGGCCTCGACACCAGCTCCACAAAGAGTCTGCCATGGATCGCAGCCCTTACTATGACAAGGTACGCTGACATGTTAAAGTGTGCCTGCTACAGCACATTGTGAGGATTTAGTAGCTGCATTGGAATGATTGGGGTCATTTTACAAGCTTGAATATGTTTTGTCTCTGCTGTGATCATGAGGTAGGTGAGGAGGGTTAAATGTGCTGCAAATGTCTGGCTGAGGAGTGTACTCCCAGTACAATAGCACCCCCCAGTGGTCGCTTTGACACAGTTTGATGTTTCGGCTGTTGAAAATGCTGTTTCATCAAATACCTGCTGTTAGCATGACCTTAGAGATTGTTTGTGCTGGTTAGTTTTCAAAAATTATCAGTTTAACTGTGTGAGCATTAGTGGTGGTACTTTCTTTTCATGGGTTTGTTTGCCTTTGCTGCTTCTCCTTTTGCTGGACTCCATTTTTATCTTTTATTCTCTGTCACCATCTTATCTTTGTCCTCCCTGTTTCTTCTTGCCATCTCTCTTCTTACTCTCCCACACGTTTTCCTTCTTTCTCTGCCTCTTCAAAATTAACTCTATTCCTTCTCTTCTCTCCTTCCCTCACTGTACTTCTCTGGCTGCTGATGGTGCTCCCTGTCCTTTTGCGCTTGCCATCCATCTGCTGTGAACCTGGCCTTGCTTCTGCAGCTGTCTGTGTCTCCTTCTGCTTACGATAGCCAAGCTTCTGATGAGCACTCCTCCAATCAAAGCATGAGCTTTTCCCCTTCCAATTCTGCTCAGCCTATCCCCTGTCACGACTCCGGGCCATCTCCTTCCCACTCTGGTCCTGGGGGCGCTCGGCAGGTGAGGTTTAAGAGGATGCCAATTCCAGATTTTGGGTGTCGGGCCAAAAGAAACTTTTTCTTTCGAATAACTGTGACCTTGCTCTGGCGTTGAACTCTGAATCTGTAAAAACATTTCAGAGGATGTGTCTTTTTTTGAGTCACAAAAGCATTTATTGAGGTTTTTGATCAAACCATTCACACAAACATTTTTGTGTCCTTCCTGTCCAGAATGTAAACCCTATGATGGGTGTCAGCAGCGTAGCACAGGGCCGCGGTGGCCCCCAGTCCCAGGTCCCCCCTCAACCCAACCTTCGTAATCAAGTGCCTACCATCCTGCCCTCTCAGGTAAACACCCACTTAAACATTGCTTTCCATTACTTTAACTCACATGTATTCTACAATAGCAACAAAACTATTGTATCCTTTTCTGTAACTCTAATAGTTTTCACATTATTGTGGTATTTTAAGTTTGACCATGCAAAGATGGTCTTAGATTATGATACAGAGACTTAACCTAGACTTGTGTTTGTGTTCAGGTCCCTCCATCCTTGCTGAAGTACCCAGGAAGTAGCGGAGGCCTGAACCCCCTGTTTGGCCCTCAGCAGGTGGCTGTGCTCAACCAACTCTCCCAGCTCAACCAGCTGACACAGCTCAACCAGATCAACCAGTTACAGGTAAAGAGAGATGTGCAAACCTCTGGTCTAAATTTTCCGCTAGTTGACCCAAACATGAAAAGAGTACTTCTTTTGAAACCTTATCTTATCAGTCTTGCAACAGATTTGAAAGTATCCAAGCCTAAGCTATATAATTATCCAGATCAAAATGTGGTGATAAACATACAGAAACATTGGTGGAATGTTTTTGATTTGACACATTTTTTGTTTCTCTGCAGCGTCTGCTCCTCCAGCAGCAACAGCAACAGCAGCAGCAGCAGCATCAGAAAGCTCAGAACCAGAGAGTCATGCCAGTAGGACGACCAACTGAACAGGTGTGTGTGTGTATATGGATCCAACTGTGTGTGACTGTTTATTGAGTTTTTGAGCAGTTGGTTATTCATAGTGTTGCCTCCTTCTCCAACCTCTACATCTCGGCTACAGACACGTCCTATTGGTTCTTCTCCCTCAATGATGCAGCCTCCGCGTCACCTGGATCCCTCCCTGCTGAAACAGGCCCCGCCCCTCAAACCATACCTGGAGAACTACTTGTCCCACAATGCCCCTGAGATGCAGAAGGATGCTGCTGCTCTCGGATCCTTCAGCAACTTCCCTTTAAGTATGTTAGCTTTTCCTGTGATTATTTTTTGTAGTTAAATCTGTAATTACCCTTCTTTGAGTTTGATTAAACATCTGCTCCTTCATCTTCTCCTCAGGCTTGAACTCTAACCTGAATGTATCCTTGGACATGGGTGTTGGCAGCGGTAGTAGTGGTGGTGGAGCTGTGAGCTTCAAAGAGCCACCCCAGTCCAAACTGAAGAAACTTTGGGCTACTGACCCTCTGGAGCAGAACAGCAAACCTGGTAAAGACGGAAACTTTGACTGTGTTTTGTCATACTCTGCCTGTGGAATTGTAATTACTGGAATTAAGCAGCTGTGACTTAATCCAGTTACTTCTTTGCTCAAGCCTCCTTGTTTTTGACCCTGTTTTTATCTTTGTTTCTCCTGCAGGTGCTATGTCGTCTGGGCTGCGTCTGGAGGACTCTCCCTTCTATGACTACCTGTCTCCTGGCCCCTCCCCACTGAGTCCTCCCGGCCAATCAATGGGCTCAGTGGGTGACGGCTGGCCACCCCGTGCCAACTCCCCCCCGCCCCATGGAAACACTGTCACCTGGCCCCCAGGTACAGCTTCACACCAGAAAGAACATTTGAATGGGAATATAGGAACGGAAAATCACTAACTTTGTGTATGTGTGTGTGTTTGCACAGAGTTCCGGCCCGGGGAGCCTTGGAAAGGTTACCCCAACATTGACCCTGAGACTGACCCGTATGTGACCCCCGGCAGTGTCATCAACAACCTCTCCATCAACACCGTCCGCGACACAGATCACCTCAGGGACAGGAACAACGGTAGCTCATGCACACAGCTGATGATAACAATAACAAGGGTTTAGCTTTGTCCTAGGTTTCTACTCCTTTATGTTTCATTCCTTTGATTTTATTAGAAGATGAAAACAAGCGCAACTTTATTTATGTTACTATTGGATTTATACTTAGTTGTACAGTTCTCTGCCTCTGGTCTTGAGCGCCCTCTCACCCTCACTCACTCTCTCTGCAGGGCCATCCTCATCACTGAACACCACGATGCCTTCTAACAGTGCCTGGTCATCCATTCGTGCCTCCAGCCACAGCGGTTCCCTCACCAGTACAGCACAAAGCACTTCAGGTGTGTAAATCTTTACTTTCACTCCTCCTTCTCCTCCTGCTCTGGACAAACATGACCTTTGTGTCTCGTTCTGTGTTCTCCCTGCAGCCAGACCCAACGAGTCAAAATGGTCTCCTGTATCCAACTCCTCCCTAGCCCATGAGCTGTGGAAGGTCCCCCTGCCTCCCAAGTCTCTGTCTGTGGCAGCCCCCTCTAGACCCCCACCCGGCCTCACCAGCCAGAAACCTAGCTCCGCCTCCTCTGGTTGGGATGGCTCTGCCCTGAGGCTGGGGGGTTGGGGCTCCTCTGAGTCCAGATTCACACCTGGTGAGAGCACCCTCAAAAACAAAAGCATGAATAATCGCAACAACTTGGGCAAAAGTTCACTCAGTAAAAGTATTTATCTGTTGTGTAATAGTTTTGTGGTTTTCAGGTTCAAGTTGGGGTGACAGCAGCTCAGGGAGAACCCAATGGCTTGTTCTGAAAAATCTCACACCGCAGGTACGAGCATGTATATCGTCTGTTTTTATGCTCCTCCATCGATGTTTAACCAGAAGAAGAGCTAAAGGCTGGTACAAATGACAGGACTCTTCAGACCTTCATGGATTTAGAGACTACACACGTGATGATAGAATATACATCACAACTGTTGTCTCTCTGCTGATCCCATGGTGTGGTGTACACTTCAGAGCACACCACACACTAACCAGTTTGTCTGCAGAGAATCAGGTTCTTCACGCTCAACATCAAAAATCTCACTTAGTAAAAAATTCTAAAATGACTGGTTTTAAAAAAAGTGTGACAAAAGTCAATCAGCTGAGTCAGTTCACCTCTTGACTGGCTCTTGCTCTGGTACATGTGACTTTACTCTCTGTGCATGCTGAGCCCCTCTTGGAGCACCCCACACACTACAGGATTTCTAGTCACAAAAATGAAACATCCATTATGAACAATCTCTTCTTCTGAGGCTTTCTGAGCGGATCTGACTGGAGAGCATCCTTTTTGACATGCCCCACGCCACAAGAAAAACAGACACTGTTGTTTGGAAACATCAGACATTCGGGCCTTTGCTGGCTTTATCAAAAGTGCAGAAAGGGACAAAAACCAGCCTGATAATACTGTAGTGTACCCACCTTAACTTGAATTCTATCAGGGAATGTTTGTACGTGACAATAACTGCAGATTCTTAACATCACTCTCCTTTTGTCCCGTGTGTGTTTTCATTTCAATTGCTCACAGATCGACGGCTCTACCCTGAGGACTCTGTGTATGCAGCACGGCCCTCTGATCACATTCCACCTCAACCTGCCGCACGGCAACGCTGTTGTCTGCTACAGTTCTAAGGATGAGGCTGCCAAGGCCCAGAAGAGCCTGCACATGTAAGGACGCTGTAATAATCTGAAGCTTTCTCTTTAACCTCCACTCATACTAACATCTGATTGGTGTGCAGCAGCAGCCTCACTCACCTGTCATGTTCCTGCAGGTGTGTCTTGGGGAACACTACTATTCTGGCTGAGTTTGCCAGCGAGGAGGAAATCAACCGTTTCTTTGCACAAGGGCAGTCATTGGCCACCCCCTCCTCCAGCTGGCAAACCATTGGCTCCTCTCAGAGCAGAATGGATCAGTCTCACCCCTTCCCCAGCCGTGAACCCAACCAGTGGAACAGCAGCGACCTCCACAGCTCCTCCCTCTGGGGCGGGCCAAACTATTCCAGTAGCCTGTGGGGGAGCCCGAGTGGCACCGAGGCCGGCCGGATCAGCAGCCCCTCTCCAATCAGCTCCTTCCTCCCCGTGGATCACCTGACAGGGGGCGGGGACTCCATGTGAGCCGCCTGCCAATCAAACAGGTGCGAGGAAGGGTCAGTAGAGAAATTATCAATAATCAGCAAAAGAAAATGAAAAAAAAAAAAAAGTAGTCATAAATGCAACGGCACTAGTCGGACTCTTTCTCACTTTCAAGATATTCAACAAACGGGGTCTCCCCTGTGGAAAACAAGTTACGTTTCTCTCTCTGCACATATGTCCACTTTGTTTTAGCCCAAAAACATATCAGTTGGAATACTTGAATCATGCAGGCCAATTCTATAATGTGAACAGATGGATATTTGCTTCCAGGTAGTGCTCTTTCAGACCGAAAAAAGCTTCAATCGAGCTCATTATATATATATAAATATATTTTTGTTTCATTCGTCATGTTTATTTGAATTCCAATTCTTTTCATTTTTAACGTTTTCTTTTTGTTTCATTTTAATTTCTTTTTTTTTTTGCATTTGTTGGCTGACAATGTTGGAGTATGAGCTTTTTTAACTTTGCACTGAATGTGTTTTTCCTCAGTATATATAATCTGCAATATAGAGGGAGCAGCCAGTTTTTCCAGTGTAGCTGTTTACTCATTGCGGTCCTTACCGTATGTGTGTATGCGTGTGCATGCGCACGTGTGTATGCGTGAGCGTGCGTATGTGTGTGTGTGTGTGTGTGTGTGTGTGTGTATGGAAGTACTTTGTGCGTGTGTGCATGATTGCGTGTGTGAAAGACTACGTGTGCGCTCCTCTCTGCCTTGGCACGCCTACCTTACTGCGTTGTCGTGGAGTTCAAGATCAACAGATAGTTGAAGAAGAAGAAGAGAAAGCTGACTTAGGAGGATTATCTGGTGATAGTTCAAGTGACATTAAAAAGTATTGCACCAATTTTGTTTTAAAACTAAAGAACGTTGAGCTCTGCAGTGCAAAGGACTGTAGCCGCAGCTGGGACTAGCAAGCCCCGCCCACCCCAATCTAAGGGGGCGGGGTCTATCTAGCAAGCCCTCCTGTTCGCCCTCTAATGGGCAGGGTGGGGAACAGCACTTTCAGAATAGGCTTTCAATGTTTTGGAGGTGCCACACTGCAACCTCTTGTTTACAAGACTTAGGAGGCGGAACGTGTGTTCATTCTTCATTTTAAAGAGAAGATAGAAAAAAAAACAGAAAAATCTCTGAAAAAAAATTCAAAAAGATTAAAAAAAAGCTTTAAAAAATACATAAAAGATAAAACTTAAAAAAAAAGAAAGTTAAACTCTTATTGAGGATGAAGACGATGCTATGTAACTCTGGGAATTCGGATCAGTGTTTTTGGCCATGGCGTTGGTTATTTGAACTATTCCTCTTTGTCTGCTAAATAACCAGCAATGGTTCTCAGGAAATCAAGCCAGTTTTCCCCCCCTTGTAGGTGAATTTAAAAAAACTACTACTCCTTATAGGAAAGGAAAATCCAACTCCTAGCACTGAAAACTATGTATAGGTCTGTAAGTTTTTTTCTCTGCCAAATAACTGCTTTAAGCTGGAGAAGCTCAACACACTGCTTTCAATATGCTGTCTTTGAGGGAGGGGGGGGTCCTTATGTTAGGGCGGGGAGGCTGGGGAGGGGGAGGACGGGCTGTAGAAATCTCCTCTCTCCTCCTCTCCTCCTCCGCTCCTCCACTCCACTGATGTAAAAATCACAGTGGGGAGTGTTTCTCGTGTGCGTGTGATTGTGAGTTCTGTCTTCTGTCAGACTTGTAAACCAAGAGAAAGGCGAATCTGTATCTATGCATACTGTAGCCTCTCACATGGCCTACTGAGAGGCGCTTTTTTTCTCTATATTGTTCCAGTGTCTCAAAATGTTTTAAATGTTTCATTGAGTACAACAAATGCGAAATATGACTTGCTTTTTTTTTGCTGTTTTAATCACTCTCATTGCCACAAATGGTGTTTTGAAAAAAAAGGAAAGAAGAAAAAAAACTTAAATTTTTTTGTTTTGGTTGAAGAAACTATTTTAACAGTGCAAAAGTCGTCCACATTTCATTGCCTTGATCCTAATTGTGTCCGAAGATGCAACAACAAGTCAAGTGGCTTCTACCTGTTTACAAATAGAAGATGATTGTATTGTTGTACTGCTTTTTTTTTTCCTTTGGGTGGGGAGGAGGGGAGGGGTGTTCTCATCTGAAGTTCCTGACCTTATGAATCGCGTGTGCGAGTGTGTGGATGTGAAGATGCTCTTTGTCAGCAGACGTGCTGCAAAGAGCGGTGTGTGTGAGAACAGCGTGAATGTAAACCCAGCAGTGGTGTTCGTCGACGACATACCCATGTTTAGATCACCTCTCTACCAGTGATTGTTTAGTTACTATGATGCACAAATATTCGGGGAAAAACGACAAAAAAAAAAAAGCTTCAGAGAGCGTGTGAACGAGAAGTCAGCATTAGCGAAGCCATGGACCTTAATTTCTTTTCTTCATTGTGTTATTATTCTGCCTGTTGTGCGTGTGTGTGTTTGCGTATGTCCCACTAAAGATAGAGGTTTTAATTTCAGAAGTTTTCTTCGTCTTTAGTCGTGTTTTTAGCCGTGAATATTTAACGACTTCACAGCGAACGTAGTGAGGCAGAACCTTGAGTATTAGCCAGACTTGACATTGGTGTGTGCCAGTATTGAACTGCTCTCTACCAAATAATTTAAAGGATTAGTTTACTTAATTCCAGATCTCAATGCTTAAACTATATATATAAATATATCTTATTTGTATTTGTTTTGTGTCTTGTTAAACAAATGTTATCCAGTGGAACATCTGAACCGTGTTTGTTTTTTGAGTTTAACT
Source organism: Thalassoma bifasciatum (assembly GCA_008086565.1). NCBI lineage: Eukaryota > Metazoa > Chordata > Actinopteri > Labriformes > Labridae > Thalassoma > Thalassoma bifasciatum. Next base: position 572,568 of record RPOG01000036.1, on the reverse strand, counting down.
TAATCTGACAAATTGAACTGAGGAGCCTTTTGGATTTTGCACTTGTGAGGATTAGAGGAAAAGACCGAGGGAGCGAGTGGACGCAGTGCCGAGCAGGACGGTGGTGGTTCAGGTTACATTTTCAGGTCGGAGCTTGTGACAGGGTAATGTTTGTGTTGAAGATGGTGCTTTATCGGCTCCGGTGAGGAAGTGAGAGAAGAGTTAAAAGTTTACCTCTCCCTGCTCGTCGGGTCGGCTCATTGTCACAGGATGAAGCTGAAAAACGGTTCAAAGAGTTGAAAGTACGGCCTCAAATGTGGAACCAGCGCACAGAGAAATCAAAGAGAGCGACCACTGCTCTGTCGTTTATCAAAGTATTCAGCTTCTGTTTTGATCACTCCTCGGGTCTTTAGATTGACTGAAATGAGGCGAGGCTTCCTATTGGCCCCCTAGTGACTCAGGCAAGGGGATGTGACTTGTGATTGGCTTTTCAGGGACACAGGGTTACACCTGCCTCTTTAATTCTGGCTCATCCAGGATCAGCTTCCTCTCCAAACTCCTACAGGAGAAGGAAGGTGAGACTGACAGGAGGCAAGTGAACACTAAAACAGTCAATATTCCCTTTCAACTCTCGCTGAAATTATCTTACACTTCATTCATTCTGAGTTTTATTTCTTTTGTTTTGATGCCTGTTCTAAATGCTGATCTGGGGGCAGTTTTTCTCCCTCCTCAGTACTTTACCTGAACCATAGTGGGACAAAAAACTGAGCCACGATCAGCTGAAGAGACGGCATCGCTCTGCTGTTAGAGAAGGGACAAGCAACGTCTGTAAACACCTCTCATTGTTGATGTTACTGTTTTGGTTCCTAGCTTAATCTACTCTGTCTCTGTTTGTTTGATCTACTGTTAGTGTGTGTGTGTGTGAGTGAGTGACTGAGTGAGTGTGTGCGTGTGTGTCGAACACATTATCATGCCAAATCAAAGAGGGAGGGTGAGAGGGAAGGAAAGGGATTGAGTTATTTTTCTGGTTCTTGTCGTGTATGTGTGTGTACGTGTATTTAAAAAGCTGGACAATGTAAAATGCTTGAAGATAAAAAGTCATTTGCAAAAAGGATGATGCGAGGAAAACCTTTTAAGTGAAAACCACCACGAGCAATGTACAATCCCCCGGGGGCTGCCAAGCAGCTCCCTGACAGGGCCAGACGAGGAGAGGGAAGGAGAAAGGAAGGAAGGAAAGGAGAGTAGGAGAGGAGGGAAGCTGGCTGGTGATACTACTTTTTTAAATGTTTAAGAAAAAAATAATAATGTGACTTTAGTTTTCTCTTGACTTAACTATCCTGTGAGCAAATGCTATGCTATCATAACACCACACGCCCAACAGTTCCTTACGTCGATCAAAAAGCGCTGAAGCAATTTTTTGACACAAACAAAGAAAAAAAGGAAAAAAAACATAAAAACACAAAAACTGTGAGAACCTGCTGTCTTTGTCATTTTACATTTAGTATGAACACAAACAAACCCTGAAAAGCTTTAGTCTAACCAGCACAAAGATGTGGGGGGTGGGCGGGGAGGGTGGGTGTATTATTGGGGTTGGGGGGGGTGGGTCCAGTACAGAGGGGTGGGTGGGTTTCGCTCAGAGAGACTATGCAGTGGAGTGTTGAACCCAGGCTTCCATGTCCAACTTGGGTTTTTGTTTTCTCTTCTTAAAAGAAATAAATTTTTTAACAGCTGAGATGGGATTCCCAATAATATTCCTCAAACATGTTGTGCCATCGTTAAATCGTACTGCTAGTACTACTACTAATAATAATAAAACTGAAAAAAACCTTTATTACCTAGCAGCCGTCGGGCCAGTTGTAGCAGGAGAGGAGGACAGGTTAAGATTTGCTTTTCACAGCGCAGCTCCTCCTCCGAAACCCGAGGGGGGCGGAGCCGGTGAGACTGTAAATTTTACACAACTACAATGTTTTTTTATAGAGATTCTATCAATCCACAGTGTGTAGTTGGATCACCTGTAAACCTATTATGCACATTGCTTTGGGAGACTGTTGAAACTATATATAATATATATATATATATATCTATATATATGAGAATATAAACGTACAGTGTCTATAATCAAAGAGAGGGAAGTCTTCCTCTCACACAAACAAAAACAGGAAGTACCTTTTTATTTTCAAATGTCTTCCTCGGGTCATCAAAGGATTTTTTCTGAAACTTTTGGGGGAAAACTGCACTTTTTGAAGGACAATCTTTATTTGTATGGGTATAAAATTGACAAAAAAAAAACAGTCGCCTGATATTACAAGGTATAGAAAACCAACTCCAGTGTGCTCTAATAATGAATGGCTCCTCTGATGCTGTCTATTTGTTTGGTTTCATTTAATCTTTTTATTCTACTTTTGTTGCTTGGTTTGTTCTGTATTTTTTTTCTCTTTATTTTCTGGATTTTAGTGCTCTTAAGAGAATCTGTACTAAGGTGTAGAGTAGTAGGTAGTAGGTCTTCTGTTGGCTGTACTCGTATACTGATTACTGTTTGTAACCTATGGCTCCTGCAGCCGTCATACAAAGCTGTAAAACTTGGGTACAACCCTCAATAAAAGACTAACAGTGACTCAGTGGTCGCCTCCTCGTCTCTTTCTTTACACCATCACTCAAGCTCCATGCTTCTTTGCTGTTTCATCTCACTGTTTGTTCATGCAAAATAAAACCCAGCTGTTTGAAATACTTATTTCTGATTGATCAAACCTCAAGCAGCGACCTCTCATCTTAAAATTTGAAGCCAGTGAGGAAATGTTAAAAACTGCACTTCCCTAAGTGTCCACTAGAGGCTGACTCTGAGACAACCACCATTGCACGAGGTATTGTATTTAGTGCACATTGCATTGTTAGCACCCTTTGTAGTGAAGTGTAGCCAAGCTTTCCATCACTTCGATCTCTCTGCTGTCGTTTTTGGTATTCTGCTGCTGCTGACTGATGAATGTGATTGACCTGTGATGCCACATTGTTTGATGTTGACATAAGGCTGTGATGTAGAAAATCGATGGCTTGAACTGTTTTGTAACAGATTCTTAACAGGAACCGGTTCTCGAGGCCCATCCCTAGTCTCAACCCCCTAACAATGGTGACTAACCTGTAAAAGAGTAAGAGCCTCCAGGAAGACCTGAATACACTCATAACATTATATCTACCCCGATTATACACCAGATTTAACTTCTATTATTTGTTTCTGTCATGATAGTTTTACACCCTCCCCGCTGTTAAAACAGAGAACAGATGCACAGATCTTCACAGCATGTGACTTTATTCATCTATATATGAGAAATTACACATCAGAGCCACAGGGTGGAGCTGGAAGAAAAGAAAAATAAACGGTGACATATTGTTAAGGATATTTTGTCTCCAAGCTCTGAAAGCACATGTTCATTTAAATACAGTCAAACACGAGACCGGCAGCCAACAACAGTGCTGCAGAAGAGCTGACAGGGAGGATGTGGGGAAGCAGTGCCCATCTGCTTCTTCCTGTGGGGTCATGTCAGGGTCAAAAACTGTGGAAGGAAAACATGAAACTGATGAGTTCATAAGACCAGGGTTAAAACAAAAACTTGACTGAAACAAAGAAACAGAGGGTCTTACCTCTGCAGTGAACAGCAGATCTATTTATTCATAGACATCTTTCTTGTCTGCGATGTACTGTACAATCTCGTCAGGACACATCAACTTCTCTGCCTCTGCATCTGGGATTTCAAAGCCTGCAGAAGACAGAAACATAGTTCAAAGATATCCTAAAAAGCATCCCTTTGTTTGGTTGATGTAAAAATATTAGAGAAGCTGCAACCACAAAAAAAACAGCTTGATAAACCGACTGACTGACCACCCTACAAGGATGAATAACAATCACGACTGACTTCAAAACAACAAGCTATTGGTCAGATATCTTAATGTGTCATCAAACACTTACCAAACTCATCCTCCATGGCCATGATGATCTCCACCTGGTCCAAACTGTCCAGACCCAGATCTTTCATAAAGTGGGAGGAGGATTGCAGCTGAGGGGGAGAAGTCACACATTAACTCTCAATTAGTGGAGCTCAGACCTGACAGTGTCTCCTTTAGTCACTGCTCGCTCTCACCTTCTCTGGGTTGATCTTGTCGTAGAGCTTCAGGACATACATGACACGTTCTTTGATGCCTTCTAAGGTGAGAGGGGGCAGGTCGCCATACTGTCGGCACTGCACGACTATGGAGGGGATCTGAGGAGGAAGAGGGGCACAAGGATGATGAGTTAACAACAATGAGGAGCGAAACTGTGGTGTAGTGATCCAAAGGAGTGTCCTCATTTCAAATACACAAGATGGACAGCAGCAGAGAAAACAAAAAGTGGTATCTGATAGCAGCTCAGTGTAAAAATACCAGTTCCCTAGTGGTATATTCTAGTTTTCAAACTAGAAACATATATTGCACCTTTTTCTGGTGTGCCATTTTTCATCTGGCGGTATATTCAAATTTTCATTCTTGCTGTAACTCAAGATGGATTAGTTATAACTGTGGCAAACTATAAAATGGATTTTTAATTTAATATTCTCTGTATACATGCTTTAAAACAGGTTAGACTAACCTGGTTAACATTGTTCTGAAAATAGATTTCTCTAGGGCTTCAATTTCTTTCATTTTTTAAATGAAAACCAACATTAAATTATAACCAAAGCCATTACTTCAACATTAAGACATTTTTAGGCTGCACATTTCTGCGTCTGGATTTCATTTTTTTGTTTTAAATACTTACCTTCCTTTCACACTTCCCTTTAAACACTAACTTACACTAAACCTGATTTTATTTTATTTTTTGTTAAATTTGATGCCCTGCTGATCTGAGAGCAGTGACTAAGCAGTACCCAACATCTCAACAGAATGGATAATGGATTATTGGTGACATATCAGATACTTTGTCATGTTAAAGATAAAATGTTTTCATACATAGAAACCCAACAATAAGTCAAGGAGTGAGTCTCGTTATCTTTCATTCATTAAATTATTGAGACATAACAGCTGAATACGCCAGTCAGTGAATGCAAAATGGTTTGTGAATGTGCAGTAAAAATGTTCTTTAACTAGTATTTCGATACTCTCGTGAAGAATTTTATCAAAATGTGACACTTAGCACGACTTCGGAAGGTGTTTTTGACATGTTTGCCTCAGCAACAGCAGCAGCAGCGTGCAGGCAACTTGTCTAGATTTTGGTTTGTCAGAGTTATCTTTAAAGTCCTCTGAGTTAGTTTTCTTCTCCCATATGGTTTGACTCCAGGTAACTGCAGGTGAGAGATGAGCAACAACAAATGCGTGCCAACGAACGCGCTCAGCTAACAAGCTAAGTGGCTAACAAGCAAAACACCGCGTATGAGTTTCAAAACGCGACGTTTGGAAGATTTGTGGATTAAAGTCAGAATTTCAAGCTGACACTGTCCCCTCTGTGGATGTGTTAACTTCTTGCACAGCACTGAGAGCTTTCAGCAGGTTGTGTAAGTCTGACAGGTTTGAAAGACGTCGGTAGGTCACAGCAGTTGAACGTTAGGCCACGACTCTTCAATGTTACCGGACACTCACCGAGCTCTGACCGAGCCACCGCGTCCGGGAGTCTGCGAAGGAAGAGAGGGGTCGGTGCACCACTGATGATGGGACCACAGCGGCTCTGAGTGCCAGGTTAGAGGAGGAGAGCCTCAGAGAAGGCCGGGAGAGAGAGCGGACACACTGCAGCAGGACGCGAGACGCCATGATTGGGATAAGTGGCTGAGAGCTCCCAGCGTGCACCGCGGCGAAGAAGAAGAAGAAACGGGGTCAGGCAAGGGCTCTGCTGTACGCATGCGCATCACACGGAGCGCACATTT